>JAUNZM010001756.1:0-23617 GCA_033459285.1 Clamator glandarius
CCCCTCCAGGAACCTCAATTGCCCCTCCCCAAGAACCCCAATTACCCCCTTATAGTTCCTCTATTGCCCCCCCCGGACCCTCAAATTCCCCCCTCCAGGAACCCCAATTGCCCCCTTATGGTCCTTCTATTGCCCCCCCGGAACCCCAATTGCCCCCCCCAGGAACCCCAATTGCCCCCCCCGGAACCCCAATTACCCTATTATAGTCCTTCTATTGCCCCCCAGGACCCTCAATTGCCCCCCCCGGAACCGCAATTGCCTACTTATAGTTCTTCTATTGCCCCCCCGGAACCCCAATTGCCCCCCCCAGGAACTCCAATTGCCCCCTTATAGTCCTTCTATTCCCCCCCAGGACTCTCAATTGTCCCCCCCAGGAACCCCAGTTGCCCCCTTATATTCCTTCTATTGCCGCCCCTGACCCTCAATTGCCCCCCCCAGGAACTTCAATTGCCCCCTTATAGTCCTTCTATTGCCACCCAGGACCATCAATTACCCCCACAGGAACTCCAATTGCCCCCTTATAGTCCTTCTATTGCCCCCCCGGACCCTCAATTGCCCCCCACAGGAATCCCAATTACCCCCTTAGAGTCCTTCAATTGCCCCGACAGGTACCCTAATTGCCCCCCCCCAGGAACCCCAATTACCCCCTTAGAGTCCTTCTATTGCCCCCCAAGGACCCTCAATTGCCCCCCCCAGGAACCCCAATTACCCCATTATAGTCCTTCTATTGCCACCCAGGAACCCCAATTACCCCCTTATAGTCCTTCTATTGCCACCCAGGAACCCCAATTACCCCCTTATAGTCCTTCTATTGCCCCCCAGGACCCTCAATTGCCCCCCCAGGAACCCCAAGTACCCCCTTATAGTCCTTCTATTGCCACCCAGGAACCCCAATTACCCACTTATAGTCCTTCTATTGCCACCCAGGAACCCCAATTACCCCCTTACAGTCCTTCTATTGCCCCCCAGGACCCTCAATTGCCTCCCCCAGGAACCCCAATTACCCCCTTATAGTCCTTCTATAGCCACCCAGGAACACCAATTGCCCCCTTATAGTCCTTCTATTGCCCCCCAGGACCCTCAATTGCCCCCCCCAGGAACCCTAATTGCCCCCTCTCGGAACCCAAATTGCCACCTTATAGTCCTTCTATTGACTCCCCGGAACCCCAATTGCCTCCCCCCAGGAACCCCAATTGCCCCCCGCCAGGAACCCCAATTACCCCCTTATAGTCCTTCTATTGCCCCCCAGGACTCTCAATTGCCCCCCCGACAGGAACACCAATTGCCCCTTATAGTTCTTCTATTGCCCCCCAGGAACCTCATTTGCCCCCCCCAGGAACCCCAATTGCCCCCTTATAGTCCTTCTATTGCCTCCCAGGAACCCCAATTACCCCCTTATAGTCCTTCTATTGCCCCCCCGGACCCCTCAATTGCCCCCCCAGGAACCTCAATTACCCCGTTATAGTCCTTCTATTGCCCCCCCGGACCCTCAATTGCCCCCCTCAGGAATACCAATTGCCCCCTTATTGTCCTTCTATTGCCCCACCCCAGGAACCCCAATTGCCCCCTTATAGTCATTCTATTGCCCCACCGGAACCCCAATTACCCCCTTATAGTCCTTCTATTGCCCCACAGGAACCCCAATTGCCCCCTTATAGTCCTTCTATTGCCCCCCAGGAACCCCAATTGCCCCCTTATAGTCCTTCTATTGCCCCCCAGGAACCCCAATTACCCCCTTATAGTCCTTCTGTTGCCCCCCAGGAAACCCAATTGCCCCCTTTTAGTCCTTCTATTGCCCCACAGGAACCCCAATTGCCCCCCCCCCCAGGAACCCCAATTGCCCCATTATAGTCCTTCTATTGCCTCCCCGGAACCCCAATTGCCCCCCACCAGGAACCCCAATTGCCCCCCCCAGGAACCCCAATTGCCCCCTTTTAGTCCTTCTATTGCCCCCCAGGAACCCCAATTGCCCCCTTTTAGTCCTTCTATTGCCCCCCAGGAACCCGAATTGCCCCCTTTTAGTCCTTCTATTGCCCCCAGGAACCCCAATTGCCCCATTATATTCCTTCTATTGTCCCCCAGGAACCCCAATTGCCCCCTTATAGTCCTTCTATTGCACCCAGGAACCCCAATTGCCCCCTTATAGTCCTTCTATTGCCCCACAGGAACCCCAATTGCCCCCACCCAGGAACCCCAATTGCCCCCACCCAGGAACCCCAAATGCCCCCTTATAGTCCTTCTATTGCCCCACAGGAACCCCAGTTGCCCCATTATATTCCTTCTATTGCCCCCCAGGAACCCCAATTACCCCCTTTTAGTCCTTCTATTGCCCCTGAGGACCCTCAATTGACTCCCTCCCCCGGAACCGCAATTGCCCCCCCCAGTAACCCCAATTGCCCCCTTATAGTCCTTCTATTGCCCCCCAAGAACCCCAATTGTCCCCTTATAGTCCTTCTATTGGTTCCCCGGAACCCCAATTGCCCCCCCTAGGAAACCCAATTACCCCCTTATAGTCCTTCTATTGCCCCCCCGGACCCCAATTGCCCCCCTTATAGTCCTTCTATTGCCCCCTTATAGTAGTTCTATTGCCCCCTCGGAACCCCAATTGCCTACCCCAAGGAACCCCAATTGCCCCCTTATAGTACTTCTATTGCCCTCCCGGAACCCAAATTGCCTCCCTCCCCAGGAACCCCAATTGCCCCCCCCCAGGAACCCCAATTACCCCCTTATAGTCCTTCTATTGCCCCCCATGACTCTCAATTGCCCCCCCCAGGAACCCAAATTGGCCCCTCCAGGAACCCCAATTACCCACTTATAGTTATTCTATTGCCCCCCCGGACCCTCAATTGCCCCCCTCAGGAACCCCAATTGCCCTATTATAGTCCTTCTATTGCTATCCAGGACCATCAATTGCCCTCCACAGGGACCCCAATTGCCCCCTTATACTCCTTCTATTGCCCCCCCGGACCCTCAATTACCCTCCACAGGAATCACAATTACCCCCTTAGAGTCCTTCAATTGCCCCCACAGGTACCCTAATTGCCCCCCCCAGGAACCACAATTACCCCCTTATAGTCCTTCTATTACTACCCAGGAACCCCAATTACCCCCTTATAGTCCTTGTATTGCCCCCCCCAGGAACTCAATTACCCCCTTATAGTCCTTCTATTACTCCCCCCGGACCCCAATTACCCCCCCAGGAACCCCAGTTCCCCCCCCCAGGAACCCTAATTGCCCAATTATGGTCCTTCTATTGCCCCCCCCAGAAACCCCAATTGCCCCCACCCCGGAACCCCAATTGCCCCTTATAGTCCTTCTATTGCCCCCCAGGACTCTCAATTGCCCCCCCCAGGAACCCCAATTGCCCCCTTATAGTCCTTCTATTGCCCCCTAGGAACCCCATTTGCCCACCCCAGGAACCCCAATTGCCCCCTTATCGTCCTTCTATTGCCCCCCAGGAACCTCAGTTGCCCCCCCCAGGAACCCCAATTGCCCCCTTATCGTCCTTATATTGCCCCACAGGACCCTCAATTGCCCCCACCCACGAACCCCAATTGCCCCCCCAAGAACCCCAAATACCCCCTTATAGTTCTTCGATTGCCCCCCCCGGACCCCAATTACCCCCCCAGGAACCCCAGTTCCACCCCCCAGGAACACCAATTGCCCCATTATAGTCCTTCTATTGCCCCCCAGGACCCTCAATTGCCCCCCTCCAGGAACCCCAGTTGCCCCCTTATAGTCCTTCTATTGCCCCCCATGATCCCCAATAACCCTCTTATAGTCCTTCTATTGCCCCCCAGGAACCCCAATTGTCCCCTTATAGTCCTTCTATTGCCCCCCCCAGGAACCCCAATTGTCCCCTTATAGTCCTTCTATTGCCCCCGTGGACCCTCAATTTCCCCCCCTAGTAACCCCAATTGCCCCCTTATAGTCCTTCTATCGCCCCCCAGGAACCTCAATTGCCCCCCACCGGAACCCTAATTGCCCCCTTTATGCTCCTTCTATTGCCCCCCCGGACCCTCAATTGCCCCCCCACCGAAACCCAACTACCCCCTTATAGTACTTCTATTGCCCCCCCGGACCCTCAATTGCCCCCCACAGGAATCCCAATTACCCCCTTAGAGTCCTTCATTTGCCCCGACAGGTACCCTAATTGCCCCCTCCCAGGAACCCCAATTACCCCCTTAGAGTCCTTCTATTGCCCCCCCCGACCCTCAATTGCCAACCCCAGGAACCCCAATTGCCCCCTTATAGTCCTTCTATCGCCCCCCAGGAACCTCAATTGCCCCCCCCCGGAACCCTAATTCCCCCTTATAGTCCTTCTATTGCCCCCCAGGAACCCCAATTGCCCCGTTATACTCCTTCTATTGCCACCCCGGAACCCCAATTGCCTTCTTATAGTCCTTCTATTGCCCCCCAGGAACCCCAATTGCCCCCTTATAGTCCACCTATTGCCCCCCCGGAACCCCAATTGCCCCCTTAGAGTCCTTCTATTGCCCCCCAGGAACCCCAATTGCCCGATTATATTACTTCTATTGCCCCCCCGGAACCCCAGTTGCCTCTATATAGTCCTTCTATTGCCCCCTCCAGGAACCTCAATTGCCCCTCCCCAAGAACCCCAATTACCCCCTTATAGTTCTTCTATTGCCCCACACGGACCCTCAATTGCCCCCCTCCAGGAACACCAATTGCCCCCTTATGGTCCTTCTATTGCCCCCCCGGAACCCCAATTGCCCCCCCCAGGAACCCCAATTGCCCCCCCCCGGAACAACAATTACCCTATTATAGTCCTTCTATTGCCCCCCTGGACCCTCAATTGCCCCCCCCGGAACCGCAATTGTCTCCTTATAGTCCTTCTATTGCCCCCCCGGAACCCCAATTGCCCCACCCAGGAACTCCAATTGCCCCCTTATAGTCCTTCTATTCCCCCCCAGGACTCTCAATTGTCCCCCCCAGGAACCCCAGTTGCCCCCTTATAGTCCTTCTATTGCCACACCGGACCCTTAATTGCCCCCCCCAGGAACCTCAATTGCCCCCTTATAGTCATTCTATTGCCACCCAGGACCATCAATTACCCCCCACAGGAACTCCAATTGCCCCCTTATAGTCCTTCTATTGCCCCCCCGGACCCTCAATTGCCAAACCCAGGAACCCCAATTACCCCCTTATAGTCCTTCTATTGCCCCCCAGGACCCTCAATTGCCCCCCCCAGGAACCCCAATTACTACCTTATAGTCCTTCTATTGCCACCCAGGAACCCCAATTACCCCCTTATAGTCCTTGTATTGCCCCTCCGGACCCTCAATTGCCCCCCACAGGAATCCCAATTACCCCCTTAGAGTCCTTCAATTGCCCCGACAGGTACCCTAATTGCCCCCCCCAGGAACCCCAATTACCCCCTTAGAGTCCTTCTATTGCCCCCCAAGGACCCTCAATTGCCCCCCCCCAGGAACCCCAATTACCCCCTTATAGTCCTTCTATTGCCACCCAGGAACCCCAATTACCCCCTTATATTCCTTCTATTGCCCCCCAGGACCCTCAATTGCCCCCCCCAGGAACCCCAATTACCCCCTTATAGTCCTTCTATAGCCACCCAGGAACCCAAATTACCCCCTTATAGTCCTTCTATTGCCCCCCAGGACCCTCAATTGCCCCCCCCAGGAACCCTATTTGCCCCCTTATGGTCCTTCTATTGCCCCCTCCAGGAACCCAAATTGCCCCCTTATAGTCCTTCTATTGCCCCCCCGGACCCTCAATTGCCCCCCCAGGAACCTCAATTACCCCGTTATAGTCCTTCTATTGCCCCCCCGGACCCTCAATTGCCCCCCTCAGGAATCCCAATTGCCCCCTTATAGTCCTTCTATTGCCCCACCCCAGGAACCCAAATTGCCCCCTTATAGTCCTTCTATTGCCCCCCAGGAACCCCAATTGCCCCCTTTTAGTCCTTCTATTGCCCCACAGGAACCCCAATTGCCCCCCCCCAGGAACCCCAATTGCCCCATTATAGTCCTTCTATTGCCTCCCCGGAACCCCAATTGCCCCCCACCAGGAACCCCAATTGCCCCCCCCAGGAACCCGAATTGCCCTTTTATAGTCCTTCTATTGCACCCCCGGACCCCAATTGCCCCCTTATAGTCCTTCTATTGCCCCCCAGGACCCTCAATTGCCCCCACCAAGGAACCTCTATTACCCCCTTTTAGTCCTTCTATTGCCCCCCAGGAACCCCAATTGTCCCATTTTAGTCCTTCTATTGCCCCCCAGGAACCCCAATTGCCCCCTTTTAGTCCTTCTATTGCCCCCCAGGAACCCCAATTGCCCCATTATATTCCTTCTATTGCCCCCCAGGAACCCCAATTGCCCCCTTATAGTCCTTCTATTGCCCCCCAGGAACCCCAATTGCCCCCTTATAGTCCTTCTATTGCCCCACAGGAACCCCAGTTGCCCCATTATAGTCCTTCTATTGCCCCCCAGGAACCCCAATTACCCCCTTTTAGTCCTTCTATTGCCCCACAGGACCCTCAATTGCCTCCCTCCTCAGGAACCGCAATTCCCCCCCCCGGAACCCCAGTTGCCCTCTTATAGTCCTTCTATTGCCCACCCCAGTAACCCCAATTGCCCCCTTATAGTCCTTCTATTGCCCCCCCAGGAACCCCAATTGCCCCCTTATAATCCTTCTATTGCCTCCCCGGAACCCCAATTGCCCCCCCACCAGGAACCCCAATTGCCCCCCCCAGGAAAACCCAATTACCCCCTTATAGTCCTTCTATTGCCCCCCCGGACTCCAATTGCCCCCCTTTTAGTCCTTCTATTGCCCCACAGGAACCCCAATTGCCCCATTATAGTCCTTCTATTGCCTCCCCGGAACCCCAATTGCCCCCCACCAGGAACCCCAATCGCCCCCCCCAGGAACACCAATTGCCCCCTTATAGTCCTTCTATTGCCCCGCCGGACCCCAATTGCCCCCTTATAGTCCTTCTATTGCCCCCTTATAGTAGTTCTATTGCCCCCTCGGAACCCCAATTGCCTCCCCCCAGGAACCCCAATTGCCCCCTTATAGTCTTTCTATTGCCCCCCAGGACCCTCAATTGCCCCCCCAAGGAACCCAAATTGGCCCCTCCAGGAACCCCAATTACCCACTTATAGTTATTCTATTGCCCCCCCGGACCCTCAATTGCCCCCCTCAGGAATCCCAATTGCCCCCTTATGGTCCTTCTATTGCCCCCCCGGACCATCAATTGCCCCCCTACAGGAACCCCAATTGCTCCCTTATAGTCCTTCTATTGCCCCCCCAGACCATCAATTGCCCCCCCTGGAACCCCAATTGCCCCCTTATGGTCCTTCTATTGCCCCCCCGGACCATCAATTGCCCCCCATCCAGGAAACCCAATTGCCCCCTTATAGTCCTTCAATTGCCCACCAGGACCCTCAATTGCCCCCCCTGGAACCCCAATTGCCCCCTTATAGTCCTTCTATTACCCCCCAGGACCCTCAGTTGCCACACCCAGGAACCCCTATTGCCCCCCCCAGAAACCCCAATTGCCCCCTTATAGTCCTTCTATTACCCCCCAGGACCCTCAATTGCCCCACCCAGGAACCCCTATTGCCCCCCCCAGAAACCCCAATTACCCCCTTATAGTCCTTCTATTGCCCCTAAGGACCCTCAATTGCCCCCCTCAGGAACCCCAATTGCTCCCTTATAGTCCTTATATTGCCCCCCCGGACCATCAATTGCCCCACTCCAGGAACCCCAATTGCCCCCCCCCGAAACCCCAATTGCCCCCTTATAGTCCTTCTATTGCCCCCCAGGACCCTCTATTGCCCCCACCAGGAACCACAATTGCCCCCTTATAGTCCTTCTATTGCCCCCCAGGACCCTCAATTGCCCCCCCCAGGAAATCAATTACCCCATTATAGTCCTTCTATTGCTCCCCCGGACCCCAATTACCCCCCCAGGAACCCCAGTTCCCTCCCCGGGAAATCTAATTGCCCGCTTATGGTCCTTCTATTGCCCCCCCCAGGAACCCTAATTGCCCCCCCCAGGAACCCCAATTACCCCCTTATAGTCCTTCTATTGCCTCCCCGGAACCTCAATTGCCTCCCCCCAGGAACCCCAATTGCCCCCACCCAGGAACCCCAATTGCCCCCTTGTAGTCCTTCTATTGCCCCCCATCACCCTCAATTGCCCCCCCGAAAGGAACCTCAATTGCCCCTTATAGTCCTTCTATTGCCCCCCAAGGAGTCTCAATTACCCCCCAAGAGGAACCCCAATTGCCCCCTTATAGTCCTTCTATTGCCCCCCAGGAACCCCAATTGCCCACCCCAGGAACCCCAAATGCCCCCTTATCGTCCTTTTATTGTCCCACAGGACCCTCAATTGCCCCCTTCCAGGAACCCCAATTGCCCCCCCAAGAACCCCAAATACCCCCTTATAGTTCTTCTATTGCCCCCCCCGGACCCTCAATTGCCCCCATCCAGGAACCCCAATTGCCCCCCCCAGGAACCCCAATTGCCCCCTGATATTCCTTCTATTGCCCCCCCGGAACCCCAATTGCCCCCTTATAGTTCTTCTATTGCCCCCGCCGAACCCCAAATGCCCCCCCCAGGAACCCCAATTGCCACACCCAGGAACCCAGTTAACCCATTATAGTCCTTCTATTGCCCCCCAAGACCTTCAATTGCCCCCCCCAGAAGCGCAATTGCCCCCTTATATTCCTTCTATTGCCCCCTCGGAACCCCAATTGCCCCCCCCAGGAACCCCAATTGACCCCCCCCGGAACCCCAATTACCCCCTTATAGTCCTTCTATTGCCCCCCAGGACTCTCAATTGTCCCCCCCAGGAACCCCAATTACCCCCCCAGGAACCCCAGTTCCCCCCCCCAGGAAACCTAATTGCCCCCTTATGGTCCTTCTATTGCCCCCCCCAGGAACCCCAATTGCCCACCCCCGGAACCCCAATTGCCCCTTATAGTCCTTCTATTGCCCCCCAGGACTCTCAATTGCCCCCCCCAGGAACCCCAATTGCCCCCTTATAGTCCTTCTATTGCCCACCAGGAACCCCATTTGCCCCCCCCAGGAACCCCAATTGCCCCCTTATCGTCCTTTTATTGCCCCACAGGACCCTCAATTGCCCCCACCCACGAACCCCAATTGCCCCCCCAAGAACCCCAAATACCCCCTTATAGTTCTTCTATTGCCCCCCCCGGACCCTCAATTGCCCCCTTCCAGGAACCCCAATTGCCCCCTTATAGTCCTTCTATTGCCCCCCCGGAACCCCAATTGCCCCCTTATAGTTCTTCTATTGCCCCCCCGGTACCCCAAATGCCCCCCCCCAGGAACCCCAATTGCCCCCCCCAGGAACCCAGTTAACCCATTATAGTCCTTGTATTGCCCCCCAGGACCTTCAATTGCCCCTCCCAGAAGCGCAATTACCCCCTTATATTCCTTCTATTGCCCCCCAGGACCCTCAATTGCCCCACCCAGGAACCCCAATTGCCCCCTTATAGTCCTTATATTGCCCCCCCGGACCCTTAATTGCCCCCCCCGGAACCCCAATTGTCCCTTGATAGTCCTTCTATTGCCCCCCGGGACCCTCAATTGCCCCCCCCAGGAACCTCAATTGCCCCCCCCCGGAACTCCATTTGCCTACTTATAGTCCTTCTATTGCCCCAAAGGAACCTCAATTGCCCCCCCAAGGAACACCAATTGCCCCCTTATAATCCTCCTATTGCCCCCCCGAAATCCAAATTGCCCCCTTATAGTCCTTCTATTGCCCCCCCGGAACCCCAATTGCCCCCTTACAGTCCTTCTATTGCCCCCCCGGAATCCCAATTGCCCCCCCCGGGAAACCCATTTGCCCCCTTATAGTCTTTCTATTGCCCCCCAGGACTCTCAATTGCCCCCCCCCAGGAACCCCAATTGCCCCCCCCAGGAACCACAATTGCCCCCTTATAGTCCTTCTATTGCCCCCCAGGACCCTCAATTGCCCCCCCCAGGAACCCCAATTACCCCCTTATAGTCCTTCAATTGCCCCCACAGGTACCCTAATTGCCCCCCCAAAGGTACCCCAATTGCCCCCTTAGAGTCCTTCAATTGCCCCCACAGGAACCCAAATTGCCCCTCCCCGGAACCCCAATTGCCCCCTTATAGTCTTTCTACTGCCCCAAAGGACCTTCAATTCCCCCCCTGGAACCCCGATTGCCCCTCCCAGGAACACCAATTACCCCGTTATAATATTTTTATTGCCCCCCAGGACCATAAATTGCCCCTCCCAGGAAGCCCAATTGCCCCCTTATAGTCCTTCTATGGCCCCCTCCAGGAACCTCAATTGCCCCTCCCCAAGAACCCCAATTGCCCCCTTATGGTCCTTCTATTGCCCCCCCGGAACCCCAATTGCCCCCCCCAGGAACCCCAATTGCCCCCCCCCGGAACCCCAATTACCCTATTATAGTCCTTCTATTGCCCCCCAGGACCCTCAATTGCCCCCCCCCGGAACCGCAATTGCCTCCTTATAGTCCTTCTATTGCCCCCCCGGAACCCCAATTGCCCCCCTCAGGAACTCCAATTGCCCCCTTATAGTCCTTCTATTCCCCCCCAGGACCCTCAATTGCCCCCCCCAGGAACCTCAATTGCCCCCTTATAGTCCTTCTATTGCCACCAAGGACCATCAATTACCCCCCACAGGAACTCCAATTGCCCCCTTATAGTCCTTCTATTGCTCCCACCAGGAATCCCAATTACCCCCTTATAGTCCTTCTATTACCCCCCCGGATGCTCAATTTCCCCCCCTAGTAACCCCAATTGCCCCCTTATAGTCCTTCTATCGCCCCCCAGGAACCTCAATTGCCCCCCCCCGGAACCCTAATTGCCCCCTTTATGCTCCTTCTATTGCTGCCCCGGATCCTCAATTGCCCCCCCCCAGGAACCCCAATTGCCCCGTTATAGTCCTTCTATTGCCCCCCAGGAACCCCAATTGCCCCGTTATAGTCCTTCTACTGCCACCCCGGAACCCCAATTGCCCCCTTATAGTCCTTCTATTGCCCCACAGGAACCCCAATTGCCCCCTTATAGTCCCTCTAATGCCCCCCAGGAACCCCAATTGCCCCATTATAGTCCTTCTATTGCCCCCCCGGAACACCAGTTGCCTCTATATAGACCTTCTATTGCCCCACAGGAACCCCAATAACCCCCTTATAGTCCTTCTATTGCCCCACAGGAACTCCAATTGCCCCCTTATAGTCCTTCTATTGCCCCCCAGGACCCTCAATTGCCACCCCCGGAACAGCAATTGCCTCCTTATAGTCCTTCTATTGCCCCCCCGGAACCCCAATTGCCCCCCCCAGGAACTCCAATTGCCCCCTTATAGTCCTTCTATTCCCCCCCAGGACCCTCAATTGCCCCCACCAGGAACCTCAATTGCCCCCTTATAGTCCTTCTATTGCCACCCAGGACCATCAATTACCCCCCACAGGAACTCCAATTGCCCCCTTATAGTCCTTCTATTGCCCCCACCAGGAACACCAATTACCCCCTTATAGTCCTTCTATTACCCCCCCGGATGCTCAATTTCCCCCCCTAGTAACCCCAATTGCCCCCTTATAGTCCTTCTATCGCCCCCCAGGAACCTCAATTGCCCCCCCCCGGAACCCTAATTGCCCCCTTTATGCTCCTTCTATTGCTGCCCCGGATCCTCAATTGCCCCCCCCCAGGAACCCCAATTGCCCCGTTATAGTCCTTCTATTGCCCCCCAGGAACCCCAATTGCCCCGTTATAGTCCTTCTACTGCCACCCCGGAACCCCAATTGCCCCCTTATAGTCCTTCTATTGCCCCACAGGAACCCCAATTGCCCCCTTATAGTCCCTCTAATGCCCCCCAGGAACCCCAATTGCCCCATTATAGTCCTTCTATTGCCCCCCCGGAACACCAGTTGCCTCTATATAGACCTTCTATTGCCCCCCAGGAACCCCAATAACCCCCTTATAGTCCTTCTATTGCCCCCCAGGAACCCCAATTGCCCCGTTATAGTCCTTCTACTGCCACCCCGGAACCCCAATTGCCCCCTTATAGTCCTTCTATTGCCCCCCCGGACCCTCAATTGCCCCCCCCCACGAAACCCTATTACCCCCTTATACTCCTTCTATTGCCACCCAGGACCATCAATTGCCCCCCGCAGGAACTCTAATTGCCCCCTTATAGTCCTTCTATTGCCACCCCGGACCCTCAATTGCCCCCCCCAGGAACCTCAATTGCCCCCTTATAGTCCTTCTATTGCCACCCAGGACCATCAAATGCCCCCCACAGGAACTCCAATTGCCCCCTTATAGTCCTTATATTGCCCCCCCGGACCCTCAATTGCCCCCCCCCAGGAACCTCAATTGCCCCCTTATAGTCCTTCTATTGCCACCCAGGACCATCAATTGCCCCCCCCCACGAAACCCTATTACCCCCTTATACTCCTTCTATTGCCACCCAGGACCATCAATTGCCCCCCACAGGAACTCAAATTGCCCCCTTATAGTCCTTCTATTGCCCCCCCGGACCCTCAATTGCCCCCCCCCCGAAACCCAATTACCCCCTTATAATCCTTCTATTGCCCCCCCGGACCCTCAATTGCCCCCCATAGGAATCCCAATTACCCCCTTATAGTCCTTCTATTGACCCCCAGGACCCTCAATTGCCTTCCACAGGAATCCCAATTGCCCCCTTATAGTCCTTCTATTGCCCCACAGCAACCCCAGTTGCCCCATTATAGTCCATCTATTGCCCCCCAGGAACCCCAATTACCCTCTTTTAGTCCTTCTATTTTCCCTACAGGACCCTCAATTGCCCCCCCCAGGAACCTCAATTGCCCCCCCAAGGAACACCAATTGCCCCCTTATAATCCTCCTATTGCCCCCCCGAAATCCAAATTGCCCCCTTATATTCCTTCTATTGCCCCCCCGGAACCCCAATTGCCCCCTTATAGTCCTTCTATTGCCCCCTCGGAACCCCAATTGCCCCCCCCCGGGAACCCCATTTGCCCCCTTATAGTCTTTCTATTGCCCCCCAGGACTCTCAATTGCCCCCCCCCAGGAACCCCAATTGCCCCCCCCAGTAACCCCAATTGCCCCCTTATAGTCCTTCTATTGCCCCCCAGGACCCTCAATTGCCTCCCCCAGGAACCCCAATTACCCCCTTATAGTCCTTCAATTGCCCCCACAGGTACCCTAATTGCCCCCCCAAAGGTACCCCAATTACTCTCTTAGAGTCCTTAAATTGCCCCCACAGGTACCCTAATTGCCCCCCCAGGTACCACAATTGCCCCCTTAGAGTCCTTCAATTGCCCCCACAGGAACCTAAATTGCCCCCTTATAGTCCTTCTATCGCCCCCCAGGAACCCCAATTGCCCCCTTATAGTCCTTCTAGTGCCCCCCCGGACCCTCAATTGCCCCCTTATAGTCCTTCTAGTGCCCCCCCGGACCCTCAATTGCCCCCTTATAGTCCTTCTAGTGCCCCCACGGACCCTCAATTGCCCCCTTCAGGAACCCAAATTGCCCCCTTATAGTCCTTCTATTGCCACCCAGGAACCCCAATTGCCCCCTTATAGTCTTTCTATTGCTCCCCCGGACCCCAATTACCCCCCCAGGAACCCCAGTTCCCCCCCCCAGGAACACCAATTGCCCCATTATAGTCCTTCTATTGCCCCCCAGGACCCTCAATTGCCCCCCTCCAGGAAACCCAGTTGCCCCCTTATAGTCCTTCTATTGCCCCCCAGGAACCCCAATTGCCCCCTTATAGTCCTTCTATTGCCCCCCCCAGGAACACCAATTGCCCCATTATAGTCCTTCTATTGCCCCCCAGGACCCTCAATTGCCCCCCTCCAGGAAACCCAGTTGCCCCCTTATAGTCCTTCTATTGCCCCCCAGGAACCCCAATTGCCCCCTTATAGTCCTTCTATTGCCCCCCCCAGGAACCCCAATTGCCCCCTGATAGTCCTTCTATTGCCCCCGCGGACCCTCAATTTCCCCCCCTAGTAACCCCAATTGCCCCCTTATAGTCCTTCTATCGCCCCCCAGGAACCTCAATTGCCCCCCCCGGAACCCTAATTGCCCCCTTTATGCTCCTTCTATTGCTGCCCCGGACTTTCAATTGCCCCCCCCCAGGAACCCCAATTACCCCCTTATAGTCCTTCTATTGCCCCACAGGAACCCCAATTGCCCCCCCCAGGAACCCCAATTGCCCCCCCCCGGAACCCCAATTACCCTATTATAGTCCTTCTATTGCCCCCCAGGACCCTCAATTGCCCCCCCCGGAACCGCAATTGCCTCCTTATAGTCCTTCTATTGCCCCCCAAGGACCCTCAATTGCCCCCCCCAGGAACACCTATTGCCCCCTTATAGTCCTTATATTGCCCCACCGGACCCTCAATTGCCCCCCCCAGGAACCCCAATTACCCCCTTATAGTCCTTCTATTGCCACACAGGAACCCCAATTACCCCCTTATAGTCCTTCTATTGCCACCCAGGAACCCCAATTACCCCCTTATAGTCCTTCTATTGCCCCCCAGGACCCTCAATTGCCCCCCCCAGGAACCCCAATTACCCCCTTATAGTCCTTCTATTGCCACCCAGGAACCCCAATTACGCCCTTATAGTCTTTGTATTGCCCCTCCGGACCCTCAATTGCCCCCCACAGGAATCCCAATTACCCCCTTAGAGTCCTTCAATTGCCCCGACAGGTACCCTAATTGCCCCCCCCAGGAACACCTATTGCCCCCTTATAGTCCTTCTATTGCCCCCAGGACCCTCAATTGCCCCCTCCAGGAACCCAAATTTCCCCCTTATAGTCTTTCTATTGCGCCCCCGGACCCCAATTGCCCCCCCCAGGAACCCCAACTCCCCTCTCCAGGAACCCCAATTGCCCCCTTATAGTCTTTCTATTGCTCCCCCGGACCCCAATTACCCCCCCAGGAACCCCAGTTCCCCCCCCCAGGAACACCAATTGCCCCATTATAGTCCTTCTATTGCCCCCGCGGACCCTCAATTTCCCCCCCTAGTAACCCCAATTGCCCCATTGTAGTCCTTCTATTTCCCCCCCAGGACCCTCAATTACCCCCCCGGAACCCTAATTGCTCCCTTTATGCTCCTTCTATTGCTGCCCCGGACCCTCAATTGCCCCCCCCCAGGAACCCCAATTACCCCCTTATAGTCCTTCTATTGCCCCACAGGAACCCCAATTGCCCCCTTATAGTCCTTCTATTGATCCCCCAGGAACCCCAATTGCCCCGTTATACTCCTTCTATTGCCCCCCAGGAACCCCAATTGCCCCCTTATAGTCCTTCTATTGCCCCTCAGGAACCCCAATTGCCCCCTTATAGTCCCTCTATTGCCTCTCAGGAAACACAATTGCCCCATTATATTCCTTCTATTGCCCCCCAGGAAACCCAATTGCCCCATTATAGTCCTTCTATTGCCCCCCAGGAACCCCAATTGAACCCTTATAGTCCCTCTATTGCCCCCCAGGAAACCCAATTGCCCCATTATATTCCTTCTATTGCCCCCCCGGAAACCCAGTTGCCTCTATATAGTCCTTCTATTGCCCCCCAGGAACCCCAATAACCCCCTTATAGTCCTTCTATTGCCCCCTCCAGGAACCTCAATTGCCCCTCCCCAAGAACCCCAATTACCCCCTTATAGTTCTTCTATTGCCCCACAGGACCCTCAATTGCCCCCCCCAGGAACCCCAATTACCCCCTTATAGTCCTTCTATTGCCACCCTGGAACCCCAATAACCCCCTTATAGTCCTTCTATTGCCCCCTCCAGGAACCTTAATTGCCCCTCCCCAAGAACCCCATTTACCCCCTTATAGTCCTTCTATTGCCCCCCCAGGACCCTCAATTGCCCCCCCCAGGAACCCCAATTACCCCCTTATAGTCCTTCTATTGCCAACCTGGAACCCCAATTACCCCCTTATAGTCCTTCTATTGCCCCCCAGGACCCTCAATTGCCCCCCCCAGGAACCCTAATTGCCCCCTTATGGTCCTTCTATTGCCCCTCCCCAGGAACCCCAATTGCCCCCCCCCCCGGAAACCAAATTGCCCCCTTATAGTCCTTCTATTGACTCCCCGGAACCCCAATTGCCTCCCCCCAGGAACCCCAATTGCCCCCCGCCAGGAACCCCAATTACCCCCTTATAGTCCTTCTATTGCCCCCCAGGAATCTCAATTGCCCCACCGAAAGGAACACCAATTGCCCCTTATAGTCCTTCTATTGCCCCCCAGGAACCTCAGTTGCCCCCCCCAAGGAACCCCAATTGCCCCCTTATAGTCCTTCTATTGCCTCCCAGGAACCCCAATTACCCCATTATAGTCCTTCTCATGCCCCCAAGGACCCTCAATTGCCCCCCTCAGGAACCCCAATTGCCCCCTTATAGTCCTTCTATTGCCCCTCCGGACCCTCAATTGCCCCCCCAGGAACCTCAATTACCCCGTTATAGTCCTTCTATTGCCCCCCCGGACCCTCAATTGCCCCCCTCAGGAATCCCAATTGCCCCCTTATAGTCCTACTATTGCCCCACCCCAGGAACCCCAATTGCCCCCTTATAGTCCTTCTATTGCCCCACCGGAACCCCAATTGCCTCCTTATATTCCTTCTATTGCCCCCCAGGAACCCCAATTGCCCCCTTTTAGTCCTTCTATTGCCCCACAGGAACCCCAATTGCCCCCCCCCAGGAACCCCAATTGCCCCCTTTTAGTCCTTCTATTGCCCCACAGGAACCCCAATTGCCCCCCCCCAGGAACCCCAATTGCCCCATTATAGTCCTTCTATTGCCTCCTCGGAACCCCAATTGCCCCCTACCAGGAACCCCAATTGCCCCTCCCAGGAACCCCAATTGCCCCCTTATAGTCCTTCTATTGCCCCCAGGACCCTCAATTGCCCCCACCAAGGAACCTCTATTACCCCCTTTTAGTCCTTCTATTGCCCTCCAGGAACCCCAATTGCCCCATTATATTCCTTCTATTGCCCCCCAGGAACCACAATTGCCCCATTATATTCCTTCTATTGCCCCCCAGGAACCCCAATTGCCCCCTTATAGTCCTTCTATTGCCCCACAGGAACCCCAGTTGCCCCATTATAGTCCTTCTATTGCCCCCCATGAACCCCAATTACCCCCTTATAGTCCTTCTATTGCCAACCAGGACCCTCAATTGCCCCCCCCAGGAACCCAAATTGGCCCCTCCAGGAACCCCAATTACCCCCTTATAGTCCTTCTATTGCCACCCAGGACCCTCAATTACCCCCCTCAGGAATCCCAATTGCCCCCTTATGGTCCTTCTATTGCCCCCCCGGACCATGAATTGCCCCCCTCCAGGAACCCCAATTGCTCCCTTATAGTCCTTCTATTGCCCCCCCGGACCATCAATAGCCCCCCTCCAGGAAACCCAACTGCCCCCCCAGAAACCAGAATTGCCCCCTTATAGTCCTTCTATTGCCCCCCAGGACCCTCAATTGCCGCCCCTGGAACCCCAATTGCCCCCTTATAGTCCTTCTATTGCCCCCCAGGAACCCCAATTACCCCCTTTTACTCCTTCTATTGCCACCCAGGAACCCCAATTACCCCCTTATAGTCCTTCTATTGCCACCCAGGAACCCCAATTACCCCCTTATAGTCCTTCTATTACCCCCAGGAACCCCAATTGCCCCCTTATAGTCCTTCTATTTCCCCCCAGGACCCTCAATTGCCCCCCCCAGGAACCCCAATTACCCCCTCATAGACCTTCTATTGCCCCCACAGGTACCCTAATTGCCCCCCCCAGGAACCCCAATTACCCCCTTATAGTCCTTCTATTGCCACCCAGGAACCCCAATTACCCCCTTATTATCCTTCTCATGCCCCCAAGGACCTTCAATTGCCCCCCTCAGGAACCCCAATTGCCCCCTTATAGTCCTTCTATTGCCCCCCCGGACCCTCAATTGCCCCCCCAGGAACCTCAATTACCCCGTTATAGTCCTTCTATTGCCCCCCCGGACCCTCAATTGCCCCCCTCAGGAATCCCAATTGCCCCCTTATAGTCCTTCTATTGCCCCACCCCAGGAACCCCAATTGCCCCCTTATAGTCCTTCTATTGCCCCACCGGAACCCCAATTGCCCCCTTATAGTCCTTCTACTGCCCCCCAGGAACCCCAATTGCCCCCTTATAGTCCTTCTATTGCCCCCCAGGAACCCCAATTGCCCCCTTATAGTCCTTCTATTGCCCCACCGGAACCCCAATTGCCCCCTTATAGTCCTTCTATTGCCCCCCAGGAACCCCAATTGCCCCCTAATAGTCCTTCTATTGCCCCCCTCAGGAACCCCAATTGCCCCCTTATAGTCCTTCCATTGCCCCCCAGGAACCCCAATTGCACCCTCCAGGAACCCCAATTGCCCCATTATAGTCCTTCTATTGCCTTCCCGGAACCCCAATTGCCCCCCACCAGGAACACCAATTGACCCCCCAGGTACCCCAATTGCCCCCTTATAGTCCCTATATTGCCCCCCCGGACCACAATTGCCCCCTTATAGTCATTCTATTGCCCCCCAGGACCCTCAATTGCCCCCTTATAGTCCTTCTATTGCCCCCCAGGAACCCCAATTGCCCCCTTTTAGTCTTTCTATTGCCCCCCAGGAACCCCAATTGCCCCCTTTTAGTCCTTTTATTGCCCCCCAGGAACCCCAATTGCCCCATTATATTCCTTCTGTTGCCCCCCAGGAACCCCAATTGCCCCCTTATAGTCCTTCTATTGCCCCACAGGAACCCCAGTTGCCCCATTATAGTCCTTCTATTGCCCCCCAGGAACCACAATTGCCTCCCTCCCCAGGAACCGCAATTGCCCCCCCCTGGAACCCCAATTTCCCCCCTTATGGTCCTTCTATCACCCCCACAGGAACCCCAATTGCCCCCCCCCGGAACCCCAGTTGCCCTCTTATAGTCCTTCTATTGCCCCCCCCAGTAACCCCAATTGCCCCATTATAGTCCTTCTATTGCCCCCCAGAAACCCCAATTGCCCCCTTATAGTACTTCTATTGCCCCCCCGGAACCCAAATTGCCTCCCTCCCCAGGAACCCCAATTGCCCCCCCCCAGGAACCCCAATTACCCCCTTATAGTCCTTCTATTGCCCCCCAGGACCCTCAATTGCCCCCCCCAGGAACCCAAATTGGCCTTTCCAGGAACCCCAATTACCCACTTATAGTTATTCTATTGCCCCCCAGGACCCTCAATTGCCCCCCTCAGGAATCCCAATTGCCCCCTTATGGTCCTTCTATTGCCCCCCCGGACCATCAATTGCCCCCCTCCAGGAACCCCAATTGCTCCCTTATAGTCCTTCTATTGCCCCCCCGGATCATCAATTGCCCCCCTCCAGGAACCCCAATTGCCCCCCCCAGAAACCAGAATTGCCCCCTTATAGTCCTTCTATTGCCCCCCAGGACCCTCAATTGCCCCCCTGGAACCCCAATTGCCCCCTTATAGTCCTTCTATTGCCCCCCAGGAACCCCAATTGCCCCCTTCAGGAACCCCAATTGCCCCCTTATAGTCCTTCTATTTCCCCCCCCTGGAACCCCAATTGCCCCCTTATAGAACTTCTATCGCCCCCCAGGAACCTCAATTGCCCCCCCCCAGGAACCCCAATTGCCCCCTTATAATCCTTCTATTGCCCCCCCGGACCCTCAATTGCCCCCCTCAGGAACCCAAATTGCCCCCTTACACTCCTTCTATTGCTGCCCCGGACCCTCAATTGCCCCCCCCAGGAACCCCAATTGCCCCCTTATAGTCCTTCTATTGCCCCACAGGAACCCCAATTGCCCCGTTATAGTCCTTCTATTGCCCCACAGGAACCCCAATTGCCCCCTTATAGTCCCTCTATTGCCCCCCAGGAACCCCAATTGCCCCCTTATAGTCCCTCTATTGCCCCCCAGGAACCCCAGTTGCCCCCTTATAGTCCTTCTATTGCCCCACAGGAACCCCAATTGCCCCCTTATAGTCCTTCTATTGCCCCCTCCAGGAACCTCAATTGCCCCTCCCAAGAACCCCAATTACCCCCTTATAGTTCTTCTATTGCCCCCCCCGGACCCTCAATTGCCCCTCTCCAGGAACCCCAATTGCCCCCTTATGGTCCTTCTATTGCCCCCCCGGAAACCCAATTGCCCCCCACAGGAACCCCAACTGCCCCCCCCCGGAACCCCAATTACCCCCTTATAGTCCTTATATTGCCCCCAAGGACTCTCAATTGTCCCCCCCAGGAACCCCAGTTGCCCCCTTATAGTCCTTCTATTGCCCCACAGGACCCTCAATTGCCCCCCCCAGGAACCCCAATTACCCCCATAGAGTCCTTCAATTGCCCCCACAGGTACCCTAATTGCCCCCCCCAGGAACCCCAATTACCCCCTTAGAGTCCTTCTACTGCCCCCCAAGGACCCTCAATTGCCCCCCCCAGGAACACCTACTGCCCCCTTATAGTCCTTCTATTGCCCCCCAGGACCCTCAATTGCCCCCCACAGGAAATCAATTACCCCATTATAGTCCTTCTATTGCTCCCCCGGACCCCAATTACCCCACCAGGAATCCCAGTTCCCCCCACCAGGAAACCTAATTGCCCCCTTATGGTCCTTCTATTGCCCCGCCCAGGAACCTCAATTGCCCCCCCCAGGAACCCCAATTGCCCCCCCCAGGAACCCCAATTGCCCTTTTATAGTCCTTCTATTGCCACCCAGGAACCCCATTTGCCCACCCCAGGAACCCCAATTGCCCCCTTTTCGTCCATCTATTGCCCCCCAGGAACCTCAGTTGCCCCCCCAGGAACCCCAATTGCCCCCTTATCGTCCTTTTATTGCCCCACAGGACCCTCAATTGCCCCCACCCACGAACCCCAATTGCCCCCCCAAGAACCCCAAATACCCCCTTATAATTCTTCTATTGCCCCCCCCGGACCCTCAATTGCCCCCTTCCAGGAACCCCAATTGCCCCCCCCAGGAACCCCAATTGCCCCCTTATGGTCCTTCTATTGCCCCCCCGGTACCCCAATTGCCCCCTTATAGTCCTTCTATTGCCCCCCCGGAACCCCAATTGCCCCCTTATAGTTCTTCTAGTGCCCCCCCCCGAACCCCAAATGCCCCCCCCAGGAACCCCAATTGCCCCCCCCAGGAACCCAGTTAACCCATTATAATCCTTCTATTGCCCCCCAGGACCTTCAATTGCCCCCCCCAGAAGCGCAATTGCCCCCTTATATTCCTTCTATTGCCCCCCCGGAACCCCAATTGCCCCACCCAGGAACCCCAATTGACCCCCCCCGGAACCCCAATTACCCCCTTATAGTCCTTCTATTGCCCCCCAGGACTCTCAATTGTCCCCCCCAGGAACCCCAATTGCCACCTTATAGTCCTTATATTGCCACCCCGGACCCTCAATTGCCCCACCCAGGAACCCCAATTGCCCCCTTATAGTCCTTCTATTGCCATCCAGGACCATCAATTGCCCCCCACAGGGACCCCAATTGCCCCCTTATACTCCTTCTATTGCCCCCCCGGACCCTCAATTGCCCTCCACAGGAATCACAATTACTACCTTAAAGTCCTTCAATTGCCCCCACAGGTACCCTAATTGCCCGCCCCAGGAACCCCAATTACCCCCTTATAGTCCTTCTATTGCTACCCAGGAACCCCAATTACCCCCTTATAGTCCTTCTATTACTCCCCCGGACCCCAATTACCCCCCCAGGAACCCCAGTTACCCCCCCCAGGAACCCTAATTGCCACCTTATGGTCCTTCTATTGCCCTCCCCCAGGAACCCCAATTGCCCCCCTCCAGGAACCCCAATTGCCCCTTATAGTCCTTCTATTGCCCAGCAGGACTCTCAATTGCCCCCCCCAGGAACCCCAATTGCCCCCTTATAGTCCTTCTATTGCCCCCCAGGAACCTCAGTTGCCCACCCCAGGAACCCCAATTGCCCCCTTATCGTCCTTTTATTGCCCCACAGGACCCTCAATTGCCCCCACCCACGAACCCCAATTGCCCCCCCAAGAACCCCAAATACCCCCTTATAGTTCTTCTATTGCCCCCCCCCGGACCCTCAATTGCCCCCTTCCAGGAACCCCAATTGCCCCCCCCAGGAACCCCAATTGCCCCCTTATGGTCCTTCTATTGCCCCCCCGGAACCCCAATTGCCCCCTTATTATCCTTCTATTGCCCCCCCGTAACCCCAATTACCCCTTATAATTCTTCTATTGCCCCCCCGGAACCCCAAATGCCCCCCCTAGGAACCCTTATTGCCCCCCCCAGGAACCCAGTTAACCCATTATAGTCCTTCTATTGCCCCCCAGGACCTTCAATTGCCCCCCCCAGAAGCGCAATTGCCCCCTTATATTCCTTCTATTGCCCCCCCGGACCCTCAATTGCCCCACCCAGGAACCCTAATTACCCCTTATAGTCCTTATATTGCACCACCGGACCCTCAATTGCCCCCCCCCGGAACCCCAATTGTCCATTTATAATCCTTCTATTGCCCCCCCGGAACCCCAATTGCCCCCCCCAGGAACCCCAATTGACCCCTCCCGGAACCCCAATTACCCCCTTATAGTCCTTCTATTGCCCCCCAGGACTCTCAATTGTCTCCCCCAGGAACCCCAATTGCCCCTTTATTGTCCTTCTATTGCCACCCCGGACCCTCAATTGCCCCACCCAGGAACCCCAATTGCCCCCTTATACTCCTTCTATTGCCCCCCCGGACCCTCAATTGCCCTCCACAGGAACCCCAATTACCCCCTTATAGTCCTTCTATTGCTACCCAGGAACCCCAATTACCCCCTTATAGGCCTTGTATTGCCCCCCCCAGAAACCCCAATTGCCCCCCCCCCGGAACCGCAATTGCCCCTTATAGTCCTTCTATTGCCCCCCAGGACTCTCAATTGCCCCCCCAGGAACCCCAATTGCCCCCTTATAGTCCTTCTATTGCCCCCCAGGACTCTCAATTGCCCCCCCCGGAACCCTAATTGCCCCTTATAATCCTTCTATTACCCCCAGGACTCTCAATTGCCCCCCCAGGAACCCCAATTGCCCCCTTATAGTCCTTCTATTGCCCCCCAGGAACCCCAGTTCCCCGCCCCAGGAACCGTAATTGCCCCCTTATGGTTCTTCTATTGCCCCCCCCAGAAAACCCAATTGCCCCCCCCCCCGAACCCCAATTGCCCCTTATAGTCCTTCTATTGCCCCCCAGGACTCTCAATTGCCAACCCAAGAACCCCAATTGCCCCCTTATAGTCCTTCTATTGCCCCCCAGGAACCCCAATTGCCCCCTTATAGTCCTTCTATTGCCCCACCGGAACCCCAAATGCCCCCCCAAGGAACCCCAATTGCCCCCCCCAGGAACCCAGTTAACCCATTATAGTCCTTCTATTGCCCCCCAGGACCTTCAATTGCCCCACCCAGGAACCCAAATTGCCCCCTTTTAGTCCTTCTATTGCGCCCCCGGACCCCAATTGCCCCCCCAAGGAACCCCAATTCCCCTCTCCAGGAACCCCAATTGCCCCCTTATAGTCCTTCTATTGCCCCCCCGGAACCCCAATTGCCCCCTTATAGTCTTTCTATTGCTCCCCCGGACCCCAATTA